>JAHDVE020001617.1:0-35434 GCA_022606495.2 Halesus radiatus | reverse complement strand
TGGAATAAAGTGCTCCAACGCATTTAAAATGTTGACTGTAGCATTCGGCGAATCTACTTTGTCTCAAAAAAGTGTTTATAAGTGGTACAAGCGCTTTACAGAAGGCCGAGAAGATGTTAATGACGATGAGCGTCCTGGAGTTGCAACCACGTCAACAGACGAAGAAAACATCGAAGCAGTGAAGAAAATGGTTTTAGAAAAAATCGTCAAATCAATATTAGGGAAGTTGCAGAGGATGTTGGCATATCAATCGGCTCATGCCATGCAATTTTCTCAGATGTTTTGGGCATGAAACGTGTGGCAGCGAAGTTTGTTCCGAAATCGCTAAATTTTGAGCAAAAGCAACGTCGGATTAGTATCACTCAGGAGTTGTTGAATGACGTCAACGACGATCCAGATTTGCTCAAAAGAGTCATAACTGGTGATGAAACGTGGGTATATGGTTATATAGTTATAGGGTATATGGTTATAGCATTTTGCCACAATTGATGAGATAAAGTCAGAATTGAAGAACGAGCTGATGGCCATACCGAAAAGCGCATTCCAGAAGTGCTTCGAGGATTGGAAGAAGCGCTGGCATAAATGCATTATATCTGAGGGGATTACTTTGAAGGGGAGAAAATGGATATTGATGAATAAATAAATACTTTTCGAAAAAATTCGAAATTCACCTTTTCTTTTGAACAAACCTCGTAGATTGATTTCTTGCAACAATTTTGTAAATTTTATCATTATTTTTATTTTTATGTGAGTAAGGTAGAAAAGGCAGTGCTTATGTGTGCTTTCTTAATAAAAAAATGTCTTATTTTACATAATTAATTTATTGAATATTACTTATTTCTTTCTAGTTTTAAACAACATGATCAAACAAACATAAAAGCAATAATTAAAGAATCACCTATTATTTTAATAGGCTTTATTTGTGGATTAATTCGAAAGCATTTTCTAAGTAATCAATATCAAGGCAATAAGATTGTAATAAAATATGAATTTTTACTCCTAATTATATTAGAACTTTTATAGGATCAAGCAAATTATCCAAAAGTATATTTTTTAATCAAAATTAACTAGCAATAAAATTATTTGACTTATAACTAAAGTAAAAATAAAATGAGCATGACTTCATTCAATCCATTATTTATTGATGCACATAAAGCCCGGTTGATTAAGGTTGCATGCAGGAGAATAAGCATACCTGGAATAAGAAAAGCTCCATTGTAATAATTAGTAGGATAAGTTTTAGATCAAATTAGCTACGACCCACTTTACAACTATTACTAAAGTTAAAAAAAACTCGTAATAATAATCACCTTCCTATGTAAATGCCTATACACTGAATGCAAAGATGGCCGCCGGTATTGTTAAAACATAATTTCTTGGTTTTGCCTAAATCCTCGAAAATAATATTACTGCTACCGTTTTACCAACATTTTGTACCGAGACAGATGATGATAATATAATAATTGGAAACTCTGTTATAAGAGTTATAATTTATAATATTGTGAAGAGAAACAATGAGTTAATGTCATTGTTTGTTCGATAGTGGATTTAAATCAGCAAGCGCAACAACTCTCAAGGTACAACTTGACGTACTTATCTTTAGAGGCGGCCAAAGGAAGAACTAACAAATGAATAATCAACTTCTGAAATTCATAGATTTCAACAAAGAAACAAGAACAGATACAAATTAATCCATAAAATGTGCACTAATTTCACCGACTGCAAAGTTAGGTGTGTCGATCTGTACCGTGGTGTCTTATCGGAGGCATTGGAAGAAAAGTGAGGAATTTGATTATTTTACAGTGATCCAGGTGTATCCGAAGGGGGAGTCAGAAAGGTAGAAACACGTCCATATGACTGAGCGCTCCCTATCCCATTAGTCATCGGCTGAAATCATTTCAATCAAATCAATCATGAAGAAAATGTGGAAGAAATTAAGTGTTTTCAGTTTTTTTTTTTTTATAAATATCTCATAAAAATCCGAGTCAACTTACAAATTTCCTATTTGGATAGTTATTGCTTGGGTATCTTTGCCTGCTGACCCTTAATGGAGTCACGAGGTTTGACTTGAAATCCTATAAGCGAAAACTTATCAACTTATATGGAAAACAATTACTGTACCCCATGTACTAAATATTGATCCATTGTAAATCAATACCATGTACATGCTCTGCCATTATCATACAAAAAATAATTAACGCAATTGTATAATTTTCATGTAAAAGCCCAAATAAGGGCATAAATAAATAAGTAAATTACACTTTTGACATTTTCACTATTTCTTTTTTAATTTTTTATTTTATTTATTTATTAACGCCCCAAGGGGCTTTTACATATTTTAACATTAAAATGTGTACAGAAAGAAGAAAAAAAAAAGTTTACAAAAAAAAATAACATGATAAATAGTTGGTATATAACATAAGTGTAACATATTTATAATATATATGTATGTATAATAATGTATTAGTGCATGACACAGAGAAGTTATAAAGGAAAAGGTTTTTTAATTTGTAGATACTACTCTTTTTTTTTAAATAAAAATAGTAATAGCCTGATCTACATGATACATAATACACAAGTGCATAATATATAATATGAGGGCATGAGATTGTGAAAAAAAAGCAATTTGTTTTTATATTTCGGATGATGTAAAAATGTATGAAATTGTATAATACATAATATAGTAGATGATACATAGAAGAAAAAAGGGGAACAAGTTTTTAGATTGTAGATAAATACAAAGATAATATATATAAGAAATTAATAATTAAACAATAGTTCTTATGCGATATGCTCTTATAATTGTTATCTTTTAAACATGGGTAAACTTATATTAAATATATCTATAGCAGAGGTGAATTTATTTCCAAGTATATGTAGACGATAAATGGATGCATACATTTGGTAGTTAGTCCCAGAATTATTGTTACAGAATAACATATTTTGCCGAGTTTGTCGATGAGGTACTTTGAAATTGATTAGTAGCAGGAGTTCACAACAGTCTAATAAGGAATAAATAATTTTAAATAAAAAAGTTAAGTCTGTTATTTTTCTTAATTATTGTAATGGTAGAGTTACTCAGTTACCCCTCATGGTTACGAGTAAGTAATTTTTTTTTTGTGGTCAGCCACCATAAATTATTTTGCTGTTATATTATTTTTATTTGGCTGTACCTGGTTGGTGCGTGTCGAGGTATTCTGTGGAATACTCTTTTGAGATCTGGCAGAAGAGCAATGCAATGGAATCAAGGGGATGGGGGTATTGAATGAAAGTTTCTCCCTCTCTGTAAATTGGAAACAATAATTAAATTTAGCAATACAATATAAAATTCTAAGTCAAAGTTAAGTTCATATCAACGCACCTGCCCTTTCCATTTTTCCCTACTCCAAAACTACCAAAAGTACAATCGTATTTGTTAATACTTGAAGTGAAAAATACACAATGTCGGTACTTACCTATGTACATACATAAATAATATTTTTAATACTTGATAATACTTTTTATGAACCAAATATATAATGAAATCAGGAACTACAGAGATTAACACTTGTACATCTTTTAATCTGAAATCAATTTTAGTAACAAATAATCTGTAGTTCCTGATTACACTCCAGGCGATCTTTCGGGTGAGAGAATTCTTACCATTCGATAGATTTACAAAAGCAGATTTCAGTGCCTTATTCTCCTTGTGTAGTTCCTTCAAGTTTCCGTACATCTTTTGAGTAATATCTTGCAAGCGCTTTATTTCAACCATAGCGTCACGATACTTGCGGTTCTAGTAATTTAAATTTAAATTTAAAAGCCTTAGTTAATAGTTCAAAGTAGAAACGGAATTTTAAAATCTACTGTAAATTGAATTATCTATGTAAATAAGTATTTTGCCAGCAATAATTCTTGAAAATACAAATTACTGACACCAAAAAAATATACACTCTAGGTACTTTTGCTATTACACAAAAACAGTATGTGAAAAATATTGAAATTCGTAAAGAATGCAAGGCTGATGTAAGCGTAATGAGTAAGATTAAGAAAGGGACGCTTAGATGGTTTGGGCATGTGGAGCGAATGAACGAAGAAAGGAGTGTAAGAAGAATGCATGACGCGAATGTGAATGGAAGAAGAAGCCGGGGACGTCCGAGGAAGACATGGCACGATCAAGTGAATCAAATACTTGAGTCGGGCCATGTCAGAAGTCGGAATAATACAAGAGAATGTATGAGACGATGTATGAATGTGAATGAAGCAAGAAGTGTATGCCAAGATCGAGTTGTTTGGCGGTCCGTCCTCTACCCGCCTACCCCTGCGGCGAAACGGCGTGATGGTTAGTTAGTTAGTTAGTTACAAAAACAGTACCAATGAAATCCAATGTGTAGTTAGTTTCATGCGATGTTGCTTTTGAAAATCCAAAACACGTATTAGATTGGTCAATATTTCATCTGGCTCTACAAAGAACTCCTTGACGTCAGATTTCATCTAAAAAGTTAAATATTCAGAATGCATGATACCTTAATTTGAATCTATCAAATAATTAAAGTAAACCACTCAATATTTATAATAATAAGCTACTTACATCAGGCACTAGTTGAATACTACTACAATCGGTTTTGCAGACTTTACATGTTCCATTTTCTGTACCTACAATATAAAAAATTTTAATCAAAATTTTAAGCTATTTCCATATTGATGCCCTTATGAAACATAACATAAAAATAATACTAGTACAACCAGCAAGCAATCTAGCAGGACATAAAATAAATTGATTAAAGTTATATTATTGGTATAGATTAATGTCGACATTAGTTATGTGAAATAACCAGAAACAATATTATGCTCACCATTTTCTAAGCAATCAGCACAGTACATATGACCGCAGCTGGTTAGGGAAAATGTTGTTTCTTTAGACGGCTGTCTAAAACAGATATTACAATGGATCCAATCCATTATTGGATCATCCTCACATTAAAAACTTTATATAATAAACCATACAGTACACAAGCTTCAATCTCAAGAACATCATTTGTTTTTTTTTTTAATTTTTTGCCTTTGAAAGCATTCTTTTTTTTTTTAAGTTTATGACTAGGTAAGAACTATTTCTGCAAATACCATAAATTATCTAATAATAAATATATAAATTAAAAATATACTTTGTATTTACCACTTTAATTAAAATATATAAATATTTCTCTACATGTTTCGATAGCAATGCTATCATCTTCAGGAATAAATGAATACTAGATGAACAGATGAACAAGATGTTACAGATGTTCCTGTAGATGATAGCATTGCTATCGAAACATGTAGAGAAATATTTATATATTTTAATTAAAGTGGTAAATACAAAGTATATTTTTAATTTATATAATTAATAATGCCACAAAGTTACCAAATATTTGAAGAAATTATATCTAATAATATATTATTATATATTATTAATTACTTCTCTACATAAAACATCCAGTACATTATTTATCTGGTTGAGAACTTATTTCCTTCAGATGCAAAATTTATAAATGTTTCCAAGGTTCCGATTGTTTCTAAGGCTTATTAATTGATAAACTAAAGTTTTTTAGACAAGATTTTTGTGCATAGCGCAAAGGGTAACAATTATTTTTATAAACAATAATTATTATATATATATAATAATTATTGTTTATACGTTATTGTTTATAAAACCTTCCGGGTTTGCGATAAGCCGACGTAGCTCAACGGTAGAGCATCTGACCGGCAATCAGAAGGGTGCAGGTTCAAGTCCTGTCGGCGACATTTATCTTTTCTCGGAAGGTTTTTTCAATTTGGATGAGTGTTTCAGGCTAATAATTATTGTTTATAAAAATAATTGTTACCCTTTGCGCTATGCACAAAAATCTTGTCTTAAAAACTTTGGTTTATCAATTAATAAAAAATATTTGACAAGTCAAAGCATTTTTCACCAATAAAATGTAGACATAATTTGTCTCGACGCCATCTATTGAGGGATTTAGCCGTTACAAGCCTTTCTCATACTAATAAAGTTGGTTGTTTACAGGTGAAATAAAATAAAAAACAGTAATTATTGAATGAAACACTAGTACATATTGATTAACTTGGCGGGTTTGCGATAAGCCGACGTAGCTCAACGGTAGAGCATCTGACCGGCAATCAGAAGGGTGCAGGTTCGAGTCCTGTCGGTGACATTTATCTTTTCTCGGAAGGTTTTTTCAATTTGGATGAGTGTTTCAGACTAATAATTATTGTTTATAAAAATAATTGTTTCTAAGGCTGTTCATGAAGAACCTTTTTCTACAGCATGTCACACTACGTATTGTTTGTTAGTTTATTACTATGTATCAGAAGAGTATGTATATATACAGGGCCCTTGAGGTGATTTTTCACAAAAATGGCGCTATACAAATCATCCAATTATTATTATTATTATATATGAGACAATATATAAATGTGAATGAAGCAAGGAATGTGTGCTGAGCCAGAGTCGTGTGGTAATCTATCCTAGCTGCCTACCCCTGCGGCGAAAAAGAGTGCTGGTTAGTTAATTAGTTTATTACTATAGAAACCTATATTAATATATTATGCTCCTACTTTTGGATATTGTGTACCTGTAATATTATTTTGAATTTTTAAAATCAGCGTGTTAGGATTAAATTGGTCTGTGTTTAATTTATTATCACCTATATTTTTTATCCAAAACTCGTTTATGTATCTATCAATTTCATTATTCATGTTTTGCAATAAACACCACAACAATCAGATATTGCAGCACCTTCATATCAAAAGAAAAAAATCATGTTTATTTTATTTTTGCGCTCCATGAGAATAGAACTCGTAATCTGCAGACTCAAAGTTAAATGCATAGACCACTATGAGGCCATCAAGCAGATTCAATTACATATTATATAGAGAGAGTACATACCTACCTCCACAATATTATTGTGAGCTTATCTCTAGTGTTTTTATGTAGTAAATAAAAATAAGAATGCCATTTTTGATTAAACAATTTTATTTACAAAAGTGTCTCTATTAGAAATGTTTTTTCCTCAAAAATACTCCAACTAAAACAATCATTTCTTACGAATACTAAAACAAGTATTCATAATACATGCTATCAATATAAACGCATCATGTCAGTTTGCCTATTATACAAATCTTAAAAGTATATGTAATATGATGTTTGAAGGTAAGTCGTACTATGTATAACATAGTATAAATGCTGAATACAAGCCATAAAACAAAAAAATACTAATTCATTGGTACATTTACTGTATGTTTATTTAGTTAAGGGTTTGATTACAACCCCTTCATCATCCGAAGAGTCACTGTCGCTTGTGTCACTGTTTGAACTCTCTGAACTGTCTCTGGATTGAGAATCATTCCGTTGAGAATCTGACCGGAGACTTTTCCTGAAAAAAATATTAACATTGTACATACATAAATATTAATTTAAGGAAAAAAAACTGTAGAACCTAAAGAACATGACTGGGAGAACCCACTACCAGTGGTGCACCCAAGGGGGTGCTTTGGGTTCTGAAGCACCCCCTCTGGCCAAAAAAAATCATGTTTTGTTAACATTTTAAAGAAATAAATCGGTGATAATACGCATACGTCAATACACGATGTCTGTACATTGACATACAGATGCAAATTTTTTTTCTTGAAGCTGACTAATGAATGTGTACTGCAAAATTTGTTTCAAATTATCTTAAAGTAGCATACATACATATATGTTTTAAAAAAAAAATGAAACCAATAAAATTTCTAAAAAATGATTCATTAATGATTAGTTTAGACCCTGTCAACCCTTGGTTCTTGCAGCCATAACACAAAGCTACACAATATTGCAAAACCAAGTGACCTTTCGATTTTTTTTTTTTTTTTTAAGCCTCAAAGGTGAATAGATTGTTCAGTTAGCCACAAAGGCAAGGAATTAAAAATATGCCCGCAGGTAGTATAAAAAGCCAACATTTTGCATTTAATTGTTCAAAATTTTCTATCCATCAATCAATTTCTAAGGGGGTGCCACTGCACACTACTACTATCAGAAAACTTCCAGAACTTGACATGGAAAAAAGTTCAAAATGGTGCCCAACAAATTCTGCTAAGAGGCAGAAGAGCTACATTATATTTAAATGCAATATTTTCAGAGCAGCGTATATTGTGAAAAATTTTATTAAAATTTTTCTATTTACCAGAACAGAATAAGTTCTGTCATAGAGAATTCACCGGTCCAATAAATATAGACAAAATACAATGTTGCAAAGTATGTAAATTGGTTTAAAGTGGGTCCCTTACTGGTTTACAATGGCCAATAGACTCGCAACATTGATATCGGCTTGCCAAGCAGTGTCCTTAGTTTCCGTCTGGCTGGCAAGCTCTTCGATTTCAGCGCGGGGCTTGTTCAGTAATACCCCTAGTATGTCAATAGCTCCTTCAGATGCATCAGGGAAGCCACATTCCACTAGGTATGATAGGGCAGGCTGAAAACAAAAATATTAAAAATGTTTTACATTTGAATGCCAAATTTTTAAGAATATTCATTCATAATAAGATCTTTAAAAGCCAAAGACAAAAATTTATTATTTCATGTAAGAACAATTTTTAAAAAAATCAAGCCCAGTCCATTTATGTTGGTTCACCAGGGCTATCATTGGACATTTGTGGATTTCTCCAATTCTACAAAGTGAAACAGCAATCACAGCTCGTGACTCGGGTATGTCACTTCTTTTGTGACATTTACATTAAAGTTAAAAAATTTTTTTTTTTTTTTTTATATATTTATTTCTTGCTAAAGCAATCCCGATGAGTTTCAAAACTCATTTTAGGACGGGAGGAATTTACAATACATAAGTAGGAGATAGTACATACAATTTTACATTGACAGCAATATATCAAAAATACAAGTTTCACATACAAACAGAAATAATTTTATAAGGCCCAAATTAGATTAGAAAGGTATTGATGAAAACAAAAAATCTATAAGCATTTCCTTACAGCGGCAAGCGTAGGCTTCTTCTCTGTGATAGCAAGGCGAGCAAAGTCCAACAGCGGCTGTGGAGAAGCTGGTATTCCTGAAGCACCGCCGTCTGTGTTCAACTTCTTCACAGCAAGCTGGGCATCGTCCAGTCTCTTGGCGTGGACCAGAATCTGAATCACATTTCCCAGCATGGCTCCAGTCCAACTGAAATTATAATACGTACATACTCAATTAATGGCAAAACTAGTGTACTCGTACTTCAACAAAGTGACTGGACTACTGTCAAAGAAACAAGGTGACATATGGGGGATAGCACAAAGAACCTATGGGCCGAGTGCTTACAGAAGGTATGCAGACCCTTTCCGTATCGATAATACATTTATATCAGTTTCCAAATCAGACCATTATTTGATTGCCATTATTTATTGACATCAGTTTTCGAGAGAAAGACCAAAAACCTAAATGTGTAAACTATTTATTTAGGATTCCTATATTGTGTGGACTATACTGAATATAGCATTTTAATTGGGTGTTCATCATTACCCGTCCTTATTTGTCTTATCAGGGGCCTGACTCTCCACCTGTGTCCAAATATCCCAAGCAATATTGGCAAAAGTCTGCTCCAGAGAGACAGGTTTGATTTCCTGGCCATAGTTAGTGCGCACACTGCCAAGTCCCAGAGACAGAGCCGTGCCCAAGGTTTTTAATTCGGCGAAGTTCATGCTGCTTTCCGTGGGCACTTCTGGAAACAACAAATGTTAGAATTTTTTTATTTGTTATAATATGCTGATTGTTTAAGTTTATAGCAAGCTAACTGCATTTTTTTTTTTTAGTTTTTAATCCACCAGGACTAGGCGGATGGTGCAAACCCAATCTGCCATATTACATGAGATATACATGTACATATATATATTTATGCAATTTATTACCTACAAAAAAAAATTATATTAAAAAAAAATGTTAAAAGAATAATTAAATAAAAATAAAATAAAAGAAAGAAAATGAAAAACATAATAGTTAATAATAAAATACATTTAATTATATACTATAGCTATACTGCAAGAAAAGAAGGTGCGCAGACGCACGTCTCTTGCCATTCACAGAATGGGTGTGATTTGTTAGTAGCTCGCTGGTGTTTGTTAGTGGCTTGCCATGCCACACTCGTCTCCTGCACCACGCTTCATTCCGGATGATGCTAGGGAATGGTATTTTGTTTTGGGTGAACTATAAGTAATCATGACACCATTTTACCGCAGGTGTAAGCAGAGACGATGGACCACCATTCCTTGCTTTGTTTAAATTTATACATCATCTCATACTTTCTCTTCTATTATACTGACTCTTGATTTTAAAGTATTTGATTAACTTAATTGTGACACATGCCTTCCTCGGGCATTCCTAACTTCTTCTCCCGTTCACTTCCCCGTCATATATTTCCCCGTCCTGCTCTGCATATCAAAACCATCTGAACGCATCTTTCTTAACCTTGTTCCAACATTATTTTTTATCTCCCCTGTAATACAGTCTCATGCATGATTTTATTAAACATACGCCTCATAGTTTATGAACCTTACGAAACTGACTCCAAGGCTGTTGTGAGGAAGATTGATAAATCGGTAAATAAATAAATAACCTCTTCTTATTCTAATCTAACTGAAACAGAACTGCCAAGGCAATTAAAATAAATTATTACAAAGAAGGGAATCAAATATAAGAAATATTCAACAAACCTTTAGGTTCTACAGCTATAGTTTTGGGCACTTCAGGTTCAGGAGTTACAGGAGGTAGATTTCGGACCAAGGAATCCAAAAGGAATTCAGTCAATAACGGCATTGTGGACTGACCAAACATAACCATGTGTGACCATAACAAGGCATAGTGTTCACATGCCCCGTTGGCGTCCACATTACGGAGAACCTAAAAAATAATAAAATGACAATAGGAAGAAATGAGCTATTTTAGCATTGAAATAAAATAAATCATCTGTAGTTTAATTTCTGCAAAGTTAAGTTACATTATTATTTCAGCTTAACAATAATTTATATTTTATCTTTCAAACAATATGAATCCTCTACCGAACTGAAGGCATCTTATGTCCTGTTTGATGTAATCAAATCAAATAATATGTATATCTATGTATTAACATTACCCATTACAAATAAGTAAAATGCATGGTTGAAAAAACATAGCGATGACTGAAATGGTGGGGAGTTTATGCAGGGAACGGGTTTTATCCTGGATTACGGGGATAGTAAGGAGTAGGCTTTCTAATGTTAAATTTGGGTTGCATTTGGCATGAAAATCAGCTGATTTCATTCATTTCATTGCCGGCAACCCGGGCGTTTATTGGTGTAAAATTTTAAACATTTACATGTACTTTACCCGTCTCACTAGACGATGTCTATTCTGAGACGGGTAACTACGAGGATTAAGCTGGCACATACTAAAAAAACAGTTGCTAAAGAACTGTTTAGTCCATCCTTAGATACATTATTTTGAGTGGTGTAAAAATAGATGGAAATGGATTATTGTATGCAAATATTCATGGGCAATATGGCTTGTATGTTGAATTATAGAATCATTGCTATTCAGCTGTTGTAAAGGTCAATTATAAAAATAAAAAGTTTTTATTATAATGATTCGTACCTCTTTCATGACAGACGGTTCAGGAATGTAAACATGTGGAACCAAGTCATGGTACAGCTCCATGAAGGTGTCCAGAGGTTGGCAGCGACATTGCAGAGAGAAGTAATGGCGATAGTAGATGCTCTCTTTGTAAGAATCTCCAATCAAATCGTAGTTTGAACCCAAAAACAGCAATGCTTGGACTCGCTCAGCCAACTTAACGTCCTAAAGATAAAAACCAAACAAAAATTAATTTTAATTTACATATACAGTGAAACTACATTGAGAAGTTTTCTAAGAGACCAGAAAGAAAAAACTTCTTATGCGAGAAAACCTTACATGTGGGATAAATTGGGTCATTTTTCAAATTCAGGCTTCAAGGGACTGAAAAAAACCAAACTTCTTAGACATGAAAACTTTTTAAGCGAGTTTCGCTGTATTATGTATGATAGCTGGTGCCGTCCAGCCTTTGAGAGGTGAAGAAGTTAAATTCATACAAGAAAACAGGAAGCCCAGAAAGCTTAATTGGTAGAACTGCCACCCTGACAGACTTCGAGTCCTAGATCCTGGTATGTCAGGATCCTAATCCTATGTAAACAAGACAAGTGATGTCATAAGGCAAAGTCAATTTCAACACAAAAGTTTTCTATCTATCTTCCCAGTCATCTTATAATCAAGGCAAAATTTTATAGCTTTCTATACTAATCTATCTTCACATAGGCATGTCATAAGGCATAGTCAATTTCAAGATAAAATTTGGTGGCTTTCTATACTACCTATCTTCCCATAGTCATGTCATAAGGCGAAGCGAAATTCAAGACAAAAGTTTGTGGCCTTCTATATTATCTGCCTTCCTTTAGGTATGTCATATGGCAAAATCTATTTCAAAACAAAGGTTTACGGCCTTCTATACTACCTGTCTTCCCATACAATGAATGGTATGGTGAATTTAAAATATAAATATCAATTTGTGCATATTTGGGAAAATAAGAGTTTTAATTACAAAATTAATTAAAAATTACTTTGTAATCACCACTTTTGTTTTAGTTACTATTAAATAATATTACAGTAATGTATTGGTTTGTATTGGCCTCATAACCGGTCTCAATAATAATAAAACTGAGTTATGTATATAAATACATGGAGTCTGGAAACTCATGGTACAAGCAGGAAACTGGTGAATCTACGTCACATTTGGACTCCATTTTGTAGTATACCTTTTTTGATTTGAGCTTTCGTTTTCAAGTAAATTGAGTCCGAAAATAAAATTTTATTGGTCAAATTTGAGAGGTCGCTACAAGGTTACTATCAGCTGTTTATTGTCTTTTAAAATGCGTCAAAGCGTAGGCCGGGCTCCAAAAAATTTTAACCATTAAGTTGTTGAAAAAAAAAAAAATTTTAAATGGGTTCTCCATGTGGTGTAAATTCACCAGTTTACCGCTTGTACCAATAGTTTCCGGACATGGCGTATTATGAAATATTAATTATTTACCGTTACATGGTAGCGACAAAGACCCATGGCAGTTACAAAGAAGAAAACATCTTTAGAGTCTTGAATTTTAAATTCCTTTCCATCTAATTGGTCCATAATGGAATAAATGATATCGCTCCTTGGTCCCTCTGCAAATTGACAAAAAAATAGTTAATATTATATGAAGGAATGATTTGAGATTTTCGTGGCCAAAAGCATTAATTATCGTGTATCAAAAGTACAGGGTTATTCAAAATGATGGACTCAATTATGTATAGCTATATTTCCTGAATTATATGTTATATGTGAATGATCTACATAGAAAGAGGAGGTCCAAAAGTTTCTAATTCCACCGCTATATCGCTCATAGTTCCGCAAACAACTGCTAGAGTGCTTGCGCCGCCAAAGAACCATTTTGCATCAGTTGTGTGTAAAATGGATGAAATGAAGCAGAAGGTTTTCTGTGTTTGTGAATTCTGTAAAACTAAGTTGGCAACTGTAGTGCACCGTAATAACCCTGTATTATAAAATATAATATGAAGGTGCAACAAAATATTTACTTGTGGTGCTCGGGAATTGAACCCGCAACCTCTCAACTCATACTCAAATGCATTAGACTACGAATCTATGGAGGTCTTCAGAATGTATGTTTTGGTTTATTACACGGTAAGATTTTGTCAAAATTTCAATAAAAACAAACTATGTATAGATTATAAATTAACGAAAGCATAATAATATTTAGAAGCTTAATCCACCACAATAAGAAAGAATTCACTTACTCTCTTTGCAGAATGTATTTAAGACATGGTAAGATTTTGTCAAAATTTCAATAAAAACAAACTATGTATAGATTATAAATTAACGAAAGCATAATAATATTTAGAAGCTTAATCCACCACAATAAGAAAGAATTCACTTACTCTCTTTGCAGAATGTATTTAAGACATGGTACCAGGTGCCTAAAGATGGCTCCACGCCTAATTTCTTGAAATCGGCCAAAACACTCAAGCAATATTGCTTGCTCTTCATATTATTCATGGAAGAAACTGTCTCCAATATTGAATTCATAGTTCCGAGGTTTGGGGTCAATCCCTGAAACACAAAAAATGTTAGAAGTTTGCACAGTAAACACTCGAAGGTGTAGATATGAATGCAATATAAGAAACAGCTATTCAACAAAAAAGGTGGTAACTCATCCCGCCTGTTAGAATATATGTAATATAGTTTTAGTAATGTCTTTATGAAATATGCCATCAGTCCTAATAGAGATGCTTTCTTTGAATGAAAAAAAAACTTCATATTACCCAATTAATAGGTTAATCCACAACACCGGTGTTAGGTACATATCGTCCCATTAGAGGTAAAAGACACTATATATCATACAGCTAGTATGGCACATAATAAGTTTTTACCTCTAAGGGGACGATATATAAATTAGGATAAGCGGATAAAACAAAACAATGACAAAAAAGAACATGATAAAAGAATAGATTAGGTTAATTTATTGATTTGTTGTTTTTTGTTCTTTTCTTCAATTTTCTGTTTTTTCATGGAAACATAAATTAGACAATCATTTTTACTTTTTGCATACCTTTGATTTCATTTCATTGAGAAGATCTATTACCAGCTGCCACCGGAGTTCTGGGCTTTCTTTCAAAAACCCAACAACGCTCAATAGTCCATTGTACACATTGGTGTTCAAAGGGACATTATTCTCAATGCACTCAAGATATAACGCATAAGCTTTTTCTGCCTGAAAACATACAACCAATTAATATTACGGCATTTTCAATGGACGGAGGCCGCTGAAAGTAGCCCAGAAGAGGGATGCCGGAGGCCCCTTGTCGAGGCAATGAATCCCTGACCCGAATAGAGCTAGGGGAAGAAGATGAGATGAATTTACATACGTACCAACACTCAGTGGTAGCTTTTAACCTCGCGTGACAGGGTAAAAAGGTGTTTTGGGCACCATGCGCTAGCTGAAGGTAATTTCGTAATTATTCACTGCTGTTTTGCAAAATTATGTTTTTGTAAATTGCTCACCAGATAATGCATTTATGTATTTATCAAAATTTTATATAGGTATATAGCATAAGTAATTTTCCCAGAATGGCTACTTATATTCAAAGGAATGATTTTTCCCTAATTTTATTAAAAAGTTAACAGATGTCCCATAAAAATAAAAATTCGATAGGTATATCCGAGACACTATCTAATGATTTCAAATAAATCCAGGTAGAATCTTGTAGTTATGATAAAAAAAGGTAGCAGCCAAAAATATATGGGAATTAACTAATTGAAGATGATATTGACAGTTCTTAGAAATCGAGGTATGATACCGATAAGGAGAACAGGACGAATTGGGGTACCGTAGCTCAGTGGTTTAGAGCGCAGGTCCCAGATAGACCATGAGGCCCTGGGTTCGAGTCCCAGCCGCTACCGTTAATTTTTTTCTTTTCAATGTCTTTTCAGATTCATGTTTCATTCTGGAGTTAATATTATCTTCAATGATTAAAAATATATTACAATGAGGTTTATAAGCTTCAAAAAGTTATTTAAAAAAATTGAATAAAAAACATCTATTAAATCATTTTCAGCTAAAACAGCAATTAACTTAATATTTTGGTAACGTTGCACTCTAGCTCACTCTTAAGTAACGGATGGTCACTACTATCATTACGAGATATGATTAAATACAAAAACTGTCATACCTGGTAATATTTGCACATCCCTTGGATTATTGTGCAGTATGCTTCGGGTGTTTTAGTTTCCATACCATCGAAAAAAGACTGTGCCGCACCCTGCCCCCTGGAAGATATCAAATAATATTTTCCCTATACAATATAATATTATATAATTGACATTGTCGGTCATTATTTGTCTGATACTTATTATTTAGTAATTTGATAATTATTATTTAAAATTACATAGCAAAATAAAACAAAAAATCTAAACAACGTTGATAATTTTAAAAACACTATGTATGTGAAACACTGTGGGTCTGAAAGTTGATGCGATAGCTCTCTGTTTAGAATGGATAGCGGAAGGTTGTGAGTTGAAATCCTAGTTACGGTAATAACTTTCTTTCTAATATGTTTTTCTAAAACATTCTTCCTCTTGTGGTGCCCTCTCCTATAGGAGGTTGACTATAATCATGCAATCTTCATCCTGAAGCCTGGACTGAATTGCAGAATATTATTTAATTAACCATACTTTTTTAAGTAAGTTTTTCCAACATAAATGCATTTTTAACCTTTAGAATGCCCATCTAACACATCCGTAGTGTGCCAAGGGTAAATTTGCATGCAGCCTGCCTGAATCTATTTTCGTAATAACTCGCTTGTTTTTTGCAAAATTATGTTTTAGCAAATTGTACCGTCTTACCAGATAATGTGTTTACATATTTATAAAAATTGTATATCTATCACAAGCAGTTTCCCCAAAATAGCTACTTATATATTCAGAGAAATGAATATTTGACATTGCCGATCGGATACACTGGCGTTCAACAAATACAAATTTTGCATATCCAATGGGTAATTTCGGCACACTAGAAATTAAATCATAAAAACAAAAAAAAACTTTGCTGAAATAATGCTATCATCAGGGGATAGGTCTATAAAGTTATACCCATAACTTATTTTAATAATGTTTCTTTTGCCAAACTTGAAAAACATATAATTTGCTTACTTCCATAGCACAATATGTCTATCGGCTCCCATCCACTTCCCTTGCCGGAATCTCCTTTCCTCCATCCACTCCTCGGCTATCGGATCCTCATCATTGAAGAAGCAGAGAAGCTCCAGGAGCTGCTGCTTCGACTCCTGGCTGATGCTGTCAGGATCTTTGGCTGCCAGCAGCTCGTAAACTTTTTTGGCATCAGACACCAATGAGTTACGCATGCATGTTTTGAGATCTTCCTCGCAGACCTGAATAGAAAAATTCAAATGAATAATTATTCAATTTCAAATGAAAAAGAAAGCATTCCCGGATTACGAATAACCTAACATTCGAATTCCTCCTATTTCCATCATTACAAGCAAAAATTATTGCTTGTGCAATGATGGAAGACTTGGCAAGCAGAGGATTGAACTCAAGATGCCTGGGTGGGAACCCAATGCATTTATCCATTCAGCTACTAACTTAATTATGTTATATTAAGTCTTTAATTCATACAACACTCAAAATAAGTTAAATTACCTCGCTACTGTCATCATATACTGCCTTTGGTATGTAGGCTGCAATCTGAGGCTCTGCATTTATGTAAGGGGTTTTCAGTTTCAATGGTGGATCTGAAACAGTATACATGAAGAAGTCCTTGTGCTCTTGTCGGATCCAGTGGGCGGCTTTCCTGCCAGACTCCTGGGCCATGGCGTAGACACGCTTCTTGTAGTTGGAAGTGGGAATGAGATAAGGGTCATCGTGATATCTAGAAGCATAGAAAACTTTTCAATAACATTATTATAGCGGCCGTCAGAACTCACAAATGCATTTATCTATATTTTAAAAGCATAACATCAGATTATTGTCGACAGCGATTCATTACCGCATAAATCATATTTGACCACTTTAGATAGACAAAAAAACTGGTGGCAATTTTCACTATCTATTCTTTCACAGTGAAAAATTCTATTTTAGTACTCCGATATTCTTCAACGTAAAGAATTTTCATAACACAGTTTGATATTAAGAAATGGTAAATATTAATAACTGTAGGAGTTAAAAGCAATTAATTATTAACTTACTTGAAATGTGAAGCAGTGGGATCACGTCCAACAGTACCGGATAGCGCCAGTAAGATGTCAGTAGGGCTCCGATGTATTCTTGCCGGGATAACGATATCATCAGATTTTTCTGACGGCTCGGATACAGTGGAGTAAGTTTTTCCTCTTGGGTTTGAAACACTGCATGATTGCAAACACTTCTTGGACCTAAAATATTTAACGTATATAAACAATGTTCATTTAACATAACCTAATAATATCAGCAAAAAATGGGAAAAATTAGAAAATCATTTTGTAGGTTATGTTTTTCAAATTTGACATAATTTACCTCCAGCTTCGAAGAAAAGGAGAATATTTATTCATGTTGAGTATTATTAAATTATTTTGTAGAATATAACCATCCTATTTCATACAAAATAGTTACAAATAGCTATTTCTATTTGCTTAGACTTCCGTACAATTTCAGGCAGGTAAATAAAAGGATTAAATGGTTAATAAAAATAATATCTATGGCCATGTGTAATATTACATAGGACACCGTAATGGGATTATTTTGGTTGGTGATTTAAAAATTGATAAATCGAAACATATTGATATAGCCTTTTGTAATCACCTAAAATAATTGACCGAATTCACCGAAATATTTAGCTTTAAAATGTGCATTTTAAATAATAGGAATTCCCAGATTAGACCGGCCATAAAATGAATTTAGTACAAAGGCTAGCCGAACCTATTGTTAGAAAAATCGTAACTAAAATAATATAATCTTAATTGCTATTTTGGGAAAGTCCGCAATTCCTTTGGAATTTTATGGGACGGCAATAAACACCTCAAAGGAATTGAGCCGACGACGGAACAAAGGCCGCTGAACAATGCGGGTGATAAAAGATAATACCTACAGGTAGACAGGTAGACAGAAGGACAGTGGGCTCTAGGAGAAAGTCGATTGCCAGAGTCCGCCCAGGACGGAGAGTCGAGTGAAAGCTTCCACCGAGGAAGCACGAGTCGCGTGCAGTCTTCCACCGAGGAAGCACGAGTCGTTGCAAGAGTCCGCCCAGGATGGAAAAGTCGGTTGCAGTAGTCCGCCCAGGACACACAGCCAAGTGAAACCTTCCGCCCAGGAAGGTTCCTATTCTCGCTCCTTGAAGAGGCCGCCCAGGTCCTCTGACGACGAGAGAATTCTACGCTTCCATCCCAGAAGGAAGTAACTGATCTTCGCCCTTCGGAGATCAACATCGGAGACCGCCCATGCCTCTGATTATCGCCGCGTTGCACCTACTCCCGATCCGGAGGTACACGAATACGTAGTGCGAACGCGAGGACTCTACATACAACGCAGCCACTGGACCCTGGACATCCATCACCAAAAAGGGAAGTGCCTGACTCTAATGATAATTCCTCCCACATTGCCTAAGCCAGTGAACCTCTAATTTTAACTACAAAGACTTTAACAGTAGAATTAAGTAATTGCCTAAGCCAGTGAACCTCTAATTTTAAGTACAAAGACTTTCACAGTAGAATTAAGTAATTGCGTATCTAGTTTTATTGAATTGTCTAATTAAGTTTTACTCTAGTTTTAAGACTAACCCCACGTATATAAAAATAAATTACTTGTAACTACCTAAGATCGCATTTCTGTTCCTCCATTTTTGCGTTATTCCTAGAATAATACCAACTGCCCGACGCACCGTCATATCAATATCATATTTAAAATAATCACTTTTTTGGTATCCACAATTATTTTTGATAATTATTGTAGATTGTTTTAATCGCGGTTTTTTAAACATGTATAATATACATTTTTTTAAATACCAACTGTTTTCGTGACATCTAATAACATTTAAAAATATATATTTCCGTTTGAGCATAGAGATATACAAATGGAGTGAAAGCCTTCGAAATATGGGCAACCAAAATTAGGCCAATAAGGGAACACCGGTGAAAAATATTGTGGCCATAAAAATTATGTTCATATAGATCGGCAAAGAACGCCGATTCTGAATATATAACTTTTAGTACTAATAATGTTAATAATATTCCACACGTAGAATTAATAAATCGTTTTTTAAAAGGGTATAAATAATCATCTCATCAAAACACCTTGTTCTGTTGGTACCATTTCATTTGGAACATGTGACGTCACATGCGCATTCTGTTTTTGGACTAGTATGGACGTTTTTATTTTTTGATTTTGTTTTGTATTTTAAATATGTATTTTTTTAGTTTTGGCGAAATTTAAACTTATTTTGGCTGACTTTAAGTTCTATAATTATTGTTAAATATTAAAAAAAAACTATTATTAATGAAAGAAATAAATAAACCAATTATCAGTACGGATATTATGATAATGTTAATGCTCAATACTATTATTATTCTCTTAGTTAGAGTTTCTAAAAGGTAAATAATTTTATTACTTATGTTTAGTTATGGTTTATTATGAATTGAATATGAAATTATATACGGTAAAGGTCACCCTTATTTTGACATTTGACATTCTAACCTCAAAACTGATTTAAACCGACCGCCCATAGATTTAGAGCGTCTTCGCGAGCTTTGAAAAATTGAAACTTTGAAAATTATTTTAACTAAGAAAACTAACTTTAGAAAAAAAACTAAATATACTCATATTTATGTTTGAACGTTATTATTGATTTAAAAAATGGACTGGAAGCTCCTTATTGGCATCTTATAGATAATACGGGCTTGAGTCGATTACAAGCGATCGCCGGGTACGGATCTCCAATAATAACTGCTAATTGCCTACATGACTGGACATGTCATTCTGGAAAAAGCAATGGTCTAATCTTTCATCGGTTTTACCATAATCAATGTTCGTGTAAGTTGACTTTTTTAATGTTAAAAAACTCAAGAAGCAAATAATGAAGTAAACACGACCGTAACTCAGTTACTCCAGGCCGCGCCGGTTAGCTGTGCGGCGTAACTACTCTCTTCGTTGAGTTCGTTCGCGGTCGGAATGATTCGGGCGACATCGACAGCCGCTTCACCCCCTTCGTACATCCCGCACAGGAACAATGAACAACATTGGACAACTTACAAGAAATGTAGACTATATACCTCAATGCATTTAAGCAACATTTTAGTTTTTCACATATTGTATGCAATTTATTTTCATTTAGACGATACCTCGGAAAGGCATAACAGCTTTCATGTGTCAAATATAATATTACCTTTTAATCTTTTAAAGGTGGGGTTTTCATCGTAGAAACCAATCACTATGTGGTTTGGCATAATATATTTTTAATGAAACAATAACTTGTTTTCCACCACTTTATTGTATTGTATTGTAGCCTACCAGTTTCGCTCATATCAAAGCTTTGCTAGGCCAGTTTATTCGATCATATCGATTTACTTAAGTCACCCATAATAATATTTTGCTGATTTCCATGTCTGAGAAAACCAAACAAAAATATTATTGTAAATAAAACTATGGTTAAAAAAAAAATATTATTCGGTATCCATTAGTTGTCATTTGTCTACTTCTACTTTAAAAAAAAAATTATGTATTATTATTGTGACTAACTTCAGAAAAACGAAACATTATAATCAATGTCAAAATTAATCAAGCATGAATATTAAATGTGAGGGAGAGATAATAAAATATCACAAGTTCAAACACAATAATGCCACATTTAAACAAATAAACATAAAAGTATTAACTATATTTGTATAAATTAATTCTGATTCGCCACAATGAATCATCAATAACAAAAATAAGCGTTTAATGATATACATAATTTAGCTTACTGATAAAACAAAGAAGTCAAATTGCACAAAAAAACGTGATTTATTAATTTATCTAGCTCTCCTGATTATATCGAAATCTTTGAAAGAGTATTCATTAATATTTTTTTCATTTTTGAATACTGCTTTTTCTATTTTACTCTGGGTACTTCCAGTTTTGGTGAGCCACTCTTTCCTGAAACAAAAACAAAAAATCACCACCATATTTATTTCAATTTGTCAGACGACTTACCCCTGTTCATTCTTTGAGATTTGAGTAGAAGCAACGTTTTGTTTTAGTTATTTGTGCA
This sequence comes from Halesus radiatus, assembly GCA_022606495.2. Classification (NCBI taxonomy): domain Eukaryota; kingdom Metazoa; phylum Arthropoda; class Insecta; order Trichoptera; family Limnephilidae; genus Halesus; species Halesus radiatus. Next base: position 13,597 of record JAHDVE020001617.1, on the reverse strand, counting down.
AGTTTACAAATTACTAATTTTAACATTTAAAAAACAGAGTACAGTGTTTCCACATAAATATAGTAAATAAACCAAGTTTTTTGTCTTAAACTGTGTTACTGCAATTTCACAAATAAAACATTTACTTACATTATTTGTAATTCTTTTATGGGTCCTTCGACTTGGCCCTGCACAGTTCCTTCGGGAGTATTTTTACACCATCCTCGGAGTCCAAGAGATTTTGCTTGGTCTTGAGTGCACTGCAAAATTACAAAATATTAATGAAAATAAAACATATGTTTTATCATTATTCAACCTCACAAAATCGGTTTTTCCACAATACCTTTCTAAAGAATACTCCTTGGACAATCCCAAATACCTCAAAATCGACTGACAATAGGTTTTCTGACATTTTTACAACTCTTGCGAAAGAACGAACAGAGGAAAGCAACATAAATATTTGATAATTTGTTGCAAAACTACACTGTAGTGGAACAAAGTTGTTGAAATGAGCAGGTGAAACAGGGTACGCCGATGACAGTAGAGAAACCATGTGATTTGAGACAAGACAGGAGTTAGAAACTGATATTGCTGATATTCAAAATTCGAACATTTCGTGACATAATAATTTTGACAGCTGAAGACGCATTTTTTGATGATCAATATTTAGCAGAAGCCATAGATATACCGCTCTGCGGAAGCCTATGTGCCATATAGCGCTAAGGCCGCCAAGTCTAAAATATACTATTTTAAAGCTAAAGTAATAACCCTCAGCAATTTACGATAAGAGCTATTATCGTATGCGTATTGTGAATTTTTAACAAATGTAAGGTGCTTCCATACGAGCGGTCGGCCCAATTAGACCTGAACTTAATATAAATGCCTTCCAGACGAGCGGGTAGCCCAGTGGTTTCGCCAATAATGGGCAAGACGAACCGTATAGCGGCAAATTCCTTGCCTAGAAGAGGCCTGGCCATAGGAAAGGAGAATGGAATTACTAGATCTAGTATTACTGCCGACGTACATATTATTATTGACAGATGTAGCAACTAGTAGCTAGGAGTGATCCGTACACTCGGGGCTGTATTCATAAGACCACTAGTGAAATCTGCCGTCCGGCGGCAAAACCCATTTTCAGTTAGGCCACCCAGCAGTTAGGCCACCCGCTCGTCTGGAAGGCACTTACGTGGCTCATATTAACATAGCCGTGAGCGTACGCCCAATGGTTCACTCCTAGTTGCTACATCTGTCAGTGATCGTGGAAACTTCGGCGAGAGCGTATGCACCTTACGCGAACACCTCCGTGTTCACCAATAAAACAAAAACTTCGCGCTGACACTTGACAGCTACAATGGCTATTACATTAGTATTAATAATCCAAGAAAAGGAACATCTATTTTAGATATCTTTTCCTTAATTGGCAGTTATAGATCACATATGACAAAAAGCAATTTTATTTTACTTTTTAAAAACCCTTAGTTAATATAATGCAAAGATGCCTAAAACAGGTGTTCTTTTTCTTGGATTATTAATATCAATATAATAGCCATTGTTGCTGTCAAGTGTCAGCGCGAAGTTTTTGTTTTTGTGTTGAACACGGAGGTGTTCTCGCGCTACCGCCGACGTACATATTATTATTAATACATGTAGCAACTAGTAGCTAGGAGTGAGCCGTACGCTCGGGGCTATGATCATAAGACCACTGGTGAAATCTGCCGTCTGGTGGCAAAACCCAATTTCGGTTAGGCCACCTAGAAGTTTAGGCCACCCGCGCGTCTGGAAGGCACTTAAGTGCCTTCCAGACGAGCGGGTGGCCTAACTGCTGGGTGGCCCAACCGAAATTGGGTTTTGCCGCCAGACGGCAGATTTCACCAGTGGTCATATGAACACAGCCGCGAGCGTACATCCCATGGCTCACTCCTAGTTGCACAACATCTATTGTAGGTGTCTTTTGCTTAATTGGGGGTTATAGATCACATATGACAAATTGCAATTTTATTTTACTTTTTACAAACAAAAAAACTTTAGTTAATATAATATGGGTATTATTATTTGGAAAAAACGTATCATAATATGTCGAATACCATAATACGGGCATGTGCCTAGTTTGGTAATCGAAATCGTAAATTGCCCATTTATGGCGAAACGACTGGGCCACCCGCTCGCCTAGAAGCCAATTATCGCCATGACAAAACATGGCATACCATAATGAACTAATATAACCATAGACACATCTGAAACTTATCATGTTTTTGACATTAGTGAGCGTTTTCCAAGCTTCTAAGCTGTGTTTCTAATTTTAATTTTGTTTTTCATTTAAAACGCCTAGTTATGTGTAAACAGTTGTAATAAACAGTCCACGAAGATGTCGGGATCACTAGAGATACCTCTCCGTGATACGGACGAGGTAAATATGTATTTTTCAGTACAAGTATAAATTATGACATTAGACAATTACGCCGTCTAACCTAACATTGTTTATCCTTCAATAGGTTATCGAATTGGATCCCGAGCAACTTCCACATGGAGATGAAGTCCTGGGTATTTTGCGACAAGAAAGATCACAACTCAGTACTTGGGTTAGTGTATCGGTATGTATTTTCATAATTTGTGCATAATGTACTTGCTTTCTAAATAAGAAAACAACTCAAACATCGCTTTATTTACCAATTAAATCTAATCATTATATTTATTTGTAGACATCTAATGCACATTTTTTATTGTTTTCAGCTTGCATACTATAAGCAAAGCAAGATCGATGACTTCCTCAAGATTTTGGAGGCATCTCGGATCGATGCCAACATTGACTACAGGGACTATGAAAAAGATCAGATGAGAGCCCTGGATATGCTGGCTGCATACTATGTCCAGGAGGCCAACAGAGAGAAAAATAAAGATAAGAAAAGAGACCTCTTCACAAAAGCTACTCTACTGTATACCACCGCTGACAAAATTATCATGTACGACCAGGTATGCAATTCTCCTTTTTTACACAATTTCGGTACCTATCAAGTGTAACTTAAGATTCTAATAACTGTGCTATGTACGAGGTGTGATCAAAAAATACGGTGAATGGATTTTTATAGAAGCAACTGCTGGCGGTAGATCTATTTAAAGTAATAAATTCGGTAGCCTGATCCTTTGGAATAGTCAGTGTCAAGTTGTGACTTGTCAGTCAGCTTCCAGAGCCGGAAGAGTGAGGTTGTGTTTACCGTGTCTGTCTCGTATCATGGATTTCGAACAACACTTTAACATTGAGTTTTGTTTTAAGTTGCAAAAAAGTGCTAAACAAGCTCATGAAATGTTAAAATCAGTGTATGGCGATAATGTGGTTACTCTGAAGACGATTTTGAAGTGGTATGAGCGATTTAAAAGCGAAAATGAGTCGGTTAAAGACGAGCAACGGTCGGGATGACCTTCAACCTCAAAAACAGACGAAAACATGCGAAGAGTGGCAAAAATGGTTCATTCAAACAGGCGATTGACTATTCGAGAGTTTACAGAAGAACTGAACATCTCGTAAGGGTCCGTGCAAAGCATTTTAACGGATAATTTGCAAATGAGACAAGTTATTCCCAAACTTTTGACTGACGAACAGAAGGAAAATCGTGTTACTTTGCACGCAATTGAAGGATCGTCTTCAAGCTCATCCAGACTTCATGACCAAAATTATAACTGGAGATGAAAGTTGGATGTATGGATATGAACCCTGAGATGAAAATTGACAGTTCACAATGGAAAATGAGTGGCTCTCCTCACTCTAAGAAGGCAGTCAAAGTCGAATGTGAAGGTCATGCTCATTAATTTTTTAAATTTGCGATCAGAGTTCGTTAGAGGGGAACAACTGTAAACTCCGAATATTGCAAAGACTTACTGCAACATTTGTGAGACGATGTATGGAGAAAAATGGGCCAATGGCTTCTTCCTTCATCACGACAACGAGCCATGCCACACCTCGCCTCTGATCTGCCAGTTTTTTGGCCAAAAAATGGTTCCTGTCTGTCCACATCCGCCTTACTCTCTGGATTTAGCACCATGCAACTTCTGTCTCTTTCCAAAAATAAAAATCATGCTAAAAGGAAAATGTTTTGACACCATTCTCAACTCTGAGAGAACCACGACGGAGCACCTTAAGGTTCTTCCGAAAGAAGCCTTCCAGAAATGCTTCCAATCATGGAATCAACGTTGGGATAAGTGCATCACTAGCCAAGGAGAGTACTTTGAAGGAGATTAATTCAAATTTGGTATAGGATCCAGTCTGTCTTCAATGCTGCGGCGAGAATTATATATAGTGAGCCTAAATATTGTCACATAACTCCACTTCTAAAGGATCGCCTTCATTGGCTTCGATGCCCTGAAAGAATAGAATTCAAGATTTGCTTAACAACCTTCAAAGCACTCCACGGAAAGGCACCAGCCTATATATCTGAACTCTGTGTCCGACAAAACCCAGGTGATAGACAGCTTTCTTTGAGGTCAGCAGATTTGAATGCTGCTAACCGATTAGTTGAACCCTCTCGGTCAAATAAACCCGTGTACTATGATCGCGCTTTTTCTATATCGGGCCCGGTCATCTGGAATAAGCTTCCCCCAAATATTGCTAACATTCAGAATTTAGCAGAGTTCAAACGGGTATTGAAAACAAAATTATTCAAAAAATCCTATCCGACATAAAACATAAATTCATGTACGTAGAAACATAATTTCAGGACATTTTTTCTTTTTCTTTTTTCTTTTTCCTTTTCTTTTTCTTTTTCTTTTTCTTTTTCTTTTTCTTTTTCTTTTTCTTTTTCTTTTTCTTTTTCTTTTTCTTTTTCTTTTTCTTTTTCTTTTTCTTTTTCTTTTTCTTTTCTTTTTCTTTTTCTTTTTCTTTTTCTTTTTCTTTTTCTTTTTCTTTTTCTTTTTCTTTTTCTTTTTCTTTTTCTTTTTCTTTTTCTTTTTCTTTTTCTTTTTCTTTTTCTTTTTTCTTTTCTTTTTCTTTTTCTTTTTTCTTTTTTCTTTTTTTTCCTTTTTCTTTTTCTTTTAATCCTCCATAGCTTATTTAATTGCGATTTTCTCTCCTTGTTATTTAATTCCATTAGTATTCAGTGAAAAACCATGTATATAATGTCATATAATTTTCTCTTGTTATTTGTACCTACTACATATTTGATTATTTACACCCTTAGTTTCTAAATTGTTATTTTATAATACCTGCTCATGAATATTGTATGTCATAGTATTAATTTGCATATTGTATATATATTATAATAACAGATATACTATATAGTATATCTGTTATTTTACAATTAGGTTAGGTTAGTTAGTGTAAAGCGCACTTGAGGTGAACCTTCACAAAACTGCGCTATAGAAATTAACTCTTATTATTATTATTATTATTAAGGTTATTAATTTGTTCATAATAAAATTATTCACTGTATTTTTTTATCACATCTTCTATAATTCAAATAATATTACAGTAACTTGATCCTGATGTCTTTAGCCTGTCAAATGAGTCATAAAATTACAAAATATTCCAACTAATAAGTTTTGTTTTTAGAACCATCTTTTGGGTCGCGCATACTTCTGCCTTCTGGAAGGTGACAAAATGGAGCAAGCTGACGCGCAATTCAACTTTGTGTTAAATCAGTCTCCAAACAATATTCCCTCTCTGCTGGGTAAAGCCTGTATCGCATTTAACAAGAAAGACTACAGAGGCGCTCTTGCCTTCTATAAGAAAGCCCTACGGACCAATCCAAATTGCCCCGCAGCTCTCAGACTAGGAATGGGACATTGCTTCATGAAACTCAACAACCAGGAAAAAGCCAGGTAGGAATTGATGAGGCAGATATGATAACTTCTGTTTTTACACAATTTTGAAATAACAGTCAACAAAGTCTAATGGTAATATCCATTCTTATTAAAATCCTGATTTTTCCCACCCCTGTGCATACACTAACCAATTATAGAATAAAATATTGCGTCAACAGTTGGAATATAATACCGACATACAAATATTTTTCAACACGGTCAACGAGTCAACTGGCTATGTAGGTACCTGTTGTTTTTAGCAGTATTGACGTGAAATAATTAAAAAGGGTTAACAGTTTATACTCCGTGAACGATATGCGTAATTTGGAATGGTTTGGTTATGTACCTTCCTACTAGACGTTTGTTTTGAATTTCCGTATTTTTCTATACGGCCGATATGTAGCTCCAAGTGTCAAACAAATCTATCATCAGCATACAAAAAATAGCTATTTAGTGCCATTATTTTTTATCAATACCAATATTTCCAATTATTACAGAAGAATCCCTTCTAAGGGGTATCCCCCGTTAGAAGGGATTCCCTAATCCAATTGGGATCATTATTTATAATTTTTTGTAAGTGTCTTTATTTTTTATTGTATAATATTAATTACATACAATGGTTTGTACCCGCTAAGCCACTGCAAGTAGCTTGTCAGCAGGAGTTTATTTGAACAATATTATATAATACAACAGTAAGTAACAATCATCATACAAATGTAGCGCAATAATACAACAATATAGGTGCATGCATGCACACAAGTTGGAAAAAATATTAAAAAATATATGAAAACAGTTTTGTTATAGAGATACTAGACTCCAATTACATAATATCGATTTAAATAATATAAAAGTATCAAAATATCAGCAAGTATTAAACAAATTGAGAAATTAAAAAAAAAATTAAAAATCAGTAGTACAGCTTTGTTACAGTGAGGATAGACTTATAATAATAGTAGCACTTAAATAATTTTAAGGATACCTCAGCTATCAAGGAGATATACAATCAAGGAGACCATCATATTTGTTCGATAGACAATGTAAGAAAGAGCAAAATAGCAAAAATACAGCAGATATCAAGGAGCTATACAATCAAGGAGACTGTCATATTTGTTACCATCAATACACAAGGTTACTTTCCAAAAGCCGACACTTAGTGAGGATTTGGGGATTTCATCATAGAGCAATTGTTTTTAAATTCATATGGCAACTTGTTAAATATAAATAATGCAATATATTCAAGGATTCGTTGACCATATTTATTTTGAAATATTGGCACTATCATTCCTATGTTTTGTGTGAATCTTGTATTGTGTACATGATCCACCACTGCCTTATACGGACCGAGATATATATTGCATTAGAATTTTTTGCCACAAAAGAGCACGAACAGGTAACACATTAATTGATTTGTACATGATATCAATGTCTCGCCTTTACTTGAAAACTTTACCATGGTGTTTTGAATCAGCTGCAAATGTTTTATGTTGGTCTTACACGTGTGTCCCCAAGAAATTATACCATACCTTGCGATCAATTCTGCTAGAGACAAATAAATTAGTTTCATAATTTTTATAACATAAAATATTACTTTATAGAGACTTCCTACAATGGCTCGAAGGCCCTTACAGAGGTTGGAAATTTGTACATCCCATTTCATGTTACAATTCACCGTAACTCCTAGATACACATACCGGTTGACTAATTCGATACATATGCATGTGTAGGGCTGTTTTGTATTATTTTAAATGCAATCAAAGGAATCGGATATGATTACAGGTGTCTCGCGTGTACCTTGCATGTGGGGATCTTATATGCATCAATTTAGTTTTTTTTTGCATTAATTATTAGACCAGAGTGACCATTTTAGCAAAGAAATAAAATCTTGCCGTAACAATTTCAATGCAGTATCCAAATTTTCATGGGTACAAGTGCTGTATCATCAGCGTATACATAGTGTATAACAGACGAGAATATTTTGTTCATAAGTGATTCAGAGATAATATACAAGGTATGTTCAAAAGAAAAGGTGAATTTCGAATTTTTTCGAAAGGTATTTATTTATTCATCAATATCCATTTTCTCCCCTTCAAAGTAATCCCCCTCGGATATAATGCACTTATGCCAGCGCTTCTTCCAATCCTCGAAGCACTTCAGGAATGCGCTTTTCGGTATGGCCATCAGCTCGTTCTTCGATTCTGACTTTATCTCATCAATTGTGGCAAAATGCTATAACTATATAACCATATACCCATGTTTCATCACCAGTTATGACCCTTTTGAGCAAATCTGGATCATCGTTGACGTCATTCAACAACTCCTGAGCGATACTAATGCGACGTTGCTTTTGCTCAAAATTTAGCAATTTCGGAACAAACTTCGCTGCCACACGTTTCATGCCCAAAACATCCGAGAAAATTGCATGGCATGAGCCGATTGATATGCCAACATCCTCTGCAACTTCCCTAATAGTGATTCGACGATTTTCCAAAACCATTTTCTTCACTGTTTCGATGTTTTCTTCGTTTGTTGACGTGGTTGCAACTCCAGGATGCTCATCGTCATTAACATCTTCTCGGCCTTCTGTAAAGCGCTTGTACCACTTATAAACACTTTTTTGAGACAAAGTAGACTCGCCGAATGCCACAGTCAACATTTTAAGTGCGTTGGAGCACTTTATTCCATTTTTAACGCAAAATTTAATACATATTCTTTGATCCATTTTTTTCAAAAGTAAAAAATCGAAGAACACACAAAAACGTGACTAACCTTTCCAGTTGTCAAAAACAAACCACTAATCCAAAATGGCTGATAATGCTAACATATGTGTACCAACATAACAACGAAAAAATCGATAATCGAATGTACACAGCCTGCGAAAATTCAAAATTCACCTTTTCTTTTGAACACGCCTCGTACATTGTTGGACTTAAAATTGACGCTTGTAGAACTCCTCTTTTGACATTTCTTCTTTTACTAAATTTGTCTGATATTTTTACCTGAATTTGGCGGATGGTTAGGAAGTTTTTGAATAATTTGAGAATGTTTCCTCTTAAATATTTAACAATTTCATCGGGTCTATAGTATCAAATGCCTTTGAATTGTCTATAAACAGTACCAACACATGTCTTTTGTTATTCAATTCATTATTTATATAGTTAGAGAAATCCTGAAGTAACATTTCAGTACTTTTTTGTTCCATTTTTATGCCCGGCGTTCTATCTAGGCAAAACGTCGCGTAATGTTAATATCCGAGTAAAAGAACACTCAAGATGTCTAAATAATAATGGTTTCTCCGAATTTGCCAACCATCTCTTAGAAACAGACCACACATTCAATAAAAATACAGGCACTAGTTTACTGCATAAAAATGGAACAGGCATTCGACTAGATAACTTGGAAGCGTTAGAAATAATGAAAGCCAAAAACAGTAATAGTAGACTCATAAATAATCAAATAAATTTAAATAAAAGTCCAATTCTTAAATTATTCCCAATAAACAAAGTACACACTTCCCGGTCAGCAGATACCTGCTGATCTCCCACCATTGACTCTCCTCTCGCCTGTTTTTATCAATCTATGACACATGTGTATCTTAGTTCATAGTTTAGTTGTATACTGCCCTGAAGAAGCTACGGTAGGAGCGAAAAATAAGTATTTTTAACAGTTGAAAATCGCCAATGATAATGGCTTTGGCTTTGGGTGGAATTATCGTCAACGCCCAGTACTAGAATAACAATAGTGTGTTTTATTTTTTCCAATCCTGGAATGATGTTTATGCATTATGTACTTGATTTTTTACACAGCATTCTTTGGAATGTATCCCTGTTTAAAAACAGTATTAACCGCTTAAGGACCACGCCCGAGTATACTCGGGCGGCTATTATGCGCAAAAATACGCACACCCAAGTTAACTCGGGCAAGTTTTACATGCAGAAAAGATCACTCCCGAATATACTCCTGCGAAAATAAATACGATTTATGGTATGTGGAAGAGAGACAAAAGACAGCTGCGAGACAAAAGACAGATGCACCATAATATCAACTTTCATTCCCATTTTGGGCCCAAAATGACTTTTATAGAGGATATATATGTTCAGTAAATAAAATTCATTCATAAAAAAAGGTGTATTTTTTTATGATTATCGAAGGGGTTAAGTGTATTGTAATTTTTCCTATAGATTTGTTACACTTTACTTTTTTTACCAATCATTTTTATATTTTTAGATTGGCATTTGAACGAGCTTTGTCATTGGACAGTTCTTGTGTTGGGGCGTTGGTTGGTTTGTCAATTTTGAAATTGAATCTCCAGGATCCAGAATCCAACAAGCTGGCCGTACAAATGCTGTCTAAGGCTTACAGCATTGATCCTAAAAATCCTATGGTGCTGAATCATCTGGCTAATCATTTCTTTTTCAAGAAGGTAAGTTTTTAGACTGCGCGATTATTTGTATAAAAAAATATTCAGCACTAAGTTTTTAAAAAATGTTTTGATTGTGATGTGGTAAAGTGACCTTTTATTATCCGGAATCAGATGGTAGAACTAGACATCCAAAAAGACACTGATCAATTGAGTGAAACGAATGCATACCAATGTTATAATGTTTACTTATACATATTCATTTTGTTATGTATCCCTATAAAAATCATGGCATATTTTATGTATTAAAACAGTAATTGGTTGTTTTTATTGAGAATATTCCAAAAATTATAATAAATTTTTTAAATACTCTTGTCAACAGTTTGCATGGAAGTGAATCAAGCAGGGAGTGTAGAGATCAGGGCAGCGATGTGTAACATTACAGTCTCTCTGCCTACGCCTGTGTCAAAACAATGTGATCAGTTATTGCATGATTCGGACAATTTACTTCATATTTAATTTTTTTATTATAAATTCAGGATTACAGCAAAGTGCAGCACCTCGCGCTGCACGCCTTTCACAACACCGAGAATGAAGCAATGCGCGCGGAGAGCTGCTACCACCTCGCACGTGCATTCCACGCACACGGCGACTGCGACCAGGCCTTCCAGTACTACTATCAGGCTACGCAGTTTGCCCCTGCCGCCTTTGTACTGCCGCACTTTGGGCTGGGGCAGATGTACATCTATCGAGGCGACTCGGAGAATGTAAGTTTATTACATATTGCAATGTATAATTTGTTAGAAATATTCTAAATGGATAAGGTGCATTATATTTTTCTAGTAAATAAGACCCAATATCTTGTTGAAAAGGTAAACAAATAGAAGTGTGCTGTGGCCGTGTGCCTCCGGTCAAATTGAGCAAACATTTTCAAATATTGAATTTCTTTGTTAAACAATGTGAGTTTAACACATTGACTGCTGACAACGCGACTCACATGTTCATACAAAACAAATGTGTGCAGTGTCTCTGGCTCATTTGACACTCTCTCATTTATAAAGCACGATTCACATAGGACAGGTCAACACTGAAAATAAATAAAATAAAATATTTCAGCAGCGAATGTGTTAACAAAGAAACCCTGTAACACCCACCCTTACAATTTACCTATTAACAGTTATGTAAATACTGTGAAACTCTCTTATACTCTCTCGATTTTCCAAAGGACCGGAAAAAAAACTTATGTGGGAAAACCTTATATGTGGGATAAATTAGGCCATTTTTCAAAATCCGTCATCAAGGGATCGAAAAAACCAAACTTCTTAGACATGAAAAATTCTTGGTATAATTCGACAATTCCACTGTTAATATGCACACGTTTTTAAAATAAAACTTCGTTTCAGATTTCTTAAAATTGGAAAGAAATAATTGCATACGCACAAAATGCATTTAAATTTCAATTATAAAAATATTTATATAACCGTATGTTTCCCGTTTTCAGTTAGCGAATTGGTGCCACGTTGAATATTAATCAATATGAAGTTAGACCAAGACGTTAGTGCCAACCTAAAAAATTATTGCCAGTTCATTAAAAAATCCATGCATAATAATAATTGGATCATTTGTGTAGCGTCGTTTTTGTGAAAAATCACTTCAAGGGTGTTGTGCAAATATTACTTGCAAGGGCTTATCTTATTATGTGCAAACAGATTCAGAAACATACTTACCTGGCAGGTCACTCCAGATTAACACGTTATATTATAAAGTTTTAGCTTGAGAAGATATGATTTTGCACGCACTGGACACAATATCAGAAAACACCGCACGTTGCATGATATTGCAGTTACTATTTAAATCTTATTTGTCATTGGTGTTATATTTATTAGAAGGTTGGTGGCTAATGAAGATTTGGTATTTATTTTAAATATTAATGTTTTCTTTCCGCATCTAGGACTAGAATTTAGAATTTTTTTTAAAACACGATAAAAGGAAATAAAAAATTCTCTTCTAGGTTTTGCTGAAGTTTTTGATGATAATAATTAACATTAACAAATATCTATAATTATTTATTTCGCGAACTATGAAAAGTTTCTAATTTTACTGTTAATTATATTATGCGTATGTTATATATAAGCGTAATGAGTAAGATTAAGAAAGGGACGCTTAGATGGTTTGGGCATGTAGAGCCAATGAACAAAGAAAGGAGTGTAAGAAGAATATATGACGCGAATGTAATTAAAAGAAGCCGGGGACACCCGAGGAAGACATGGCACGATCAAGTGAATCAAATACTTGAGACGTTGTATGTATGTGAATGAAGCAAGAAGTGTATGCCAAGATCGAGTTGTTTGACGGTCCGTCCTTTCTGCCTACCCCTGCGGAGAAACGGCGTAATGGTTAGTTAGTAGTTAGGTACTAATTCTGTGAAAAGTGATATAAAGTCATTCAATGTGATAAAATCAAATATCTAGTTCATATATTATATTATGTGTAAAATAAGTTTTTTTTTAATTTATTCAATAAGTTATTGAATAATAAACAAATGTTTTTTTTAATAAATTAATGAAAATTACTTTCTACATGTAGATATTTATATATTAAAAACAGTGATTTAAACAAAGTAATTCTTATTAATTATGATGCCACAAAGTGATTACGCATCTTTTGAAGAAAAGTTTATTCAAAATTTTATTGAAGAATTACAATTCACCTATTAACAGTTATGTGAATACAGTAAAACTCTCCTATACTCTCAGTTTTCCAAAGGACCGAAAAAAAATTCTTATGTGGGTAAAATTTGGCCATTTTTCAAAATCTGTCTTCAATGGAACGACAAAACCAAACTTTTTAAGCATGAAAACTTCTAAGTGGGAACTTCTTGCGAGTTTCACTGTACATACATTATATAGTTTTATTTATGTCATACTGGATAATGCAGGGGTGACGCATTAAACCCAGGCGGGAATCCACATCCTCTTGTTGAAAGTCAAAGCAACGAACCATTTTGATTTTCTTTTCCCAGGCCGCCCAGTGTTTCGAGAAAGTACTAAAGGTGCAACCCAACAACTATGAAACTATGAAGATCCTGGGCTCGCTGTATGCCTCGTCCACTTCTCAATCGAAGAGGGATATCGCCAGGACACACTTGAAGAAGGTCACAGACCAGTTTCCTGATGATGTGGAAGCTTGGATTGAACTCGCTCAGATTTTGGAGCAGACTGATTTACAGGTAACTAAAAACACTGAGAAAATAATAACAGCATCAATCCTCTTTTGGTAGTTAACGATTGAAAATTTTATGCTCTGTCTTTAACTGATTTACAATCTCTATCAAATTATGTATGTTTTTTTTTATATAGATATATATGTATTTGTAATGTTAACTGTAAATTTTGAGTTTTGAGTGACAAGCTCGTTATACAAACTACAAAAAAGTAGTTTATCGGGACTTTATGGATTGTTTTTTTTTTT